>CM060846.1:229110511-229150511 GCA_030762175.1 Metallyticus violacea
TTTCTACTGAAACATAAAACACTCTGATCGATAAATCTATGCAAATAACATGGTTCTATTATGGAAAAACTGTAGATGATAGAACAAAATAAATATGGAATTAGCATAAAATATTAAACTAATAACATATATTCTTTTTCTGATCTTATGTAAAGTGGTGTTATAATGGCATCAATCTATAAATTCTATAGATTTCTATAGAATTTGGAAGTGCATACTTTTATAGACGCTAAAGAAAATGCTGGAGGGGTCTCCATCCACAGAGCAAAGTGATATATATGTTGTTCAGCCGCATATAAGTTTTAGGCAGAAAAGATTGTATTATGAATGTTCTGTGTAAAATCTGTTGTAAATGTTTTAAAAAATTTCTCGGAAAAGCTTAGCAAGACCATTGTTTCAGTTTCACAGTGCCTTAAAATTTAATATAATTGAACTGTTAAATACCTTTCTATGAATAGTAGACATTTTCTTAGGCGTCAACATAAAATTAATCTAAACATTAAATACACCATTGTTTTATTTAATATATAGGAATTTTAATAGGATTGCTTACTAAAATTCATTTTCTGGAATTTAAAACAAACGTTAAAAAGAAAGTTAGTATTCATAGTTTTAATAAGATTTACCCATTTCTTTTGAATTTTAATTGCACATGCTGTCCTAGTATATATTGTAATACATTTATAACCTTTTTTTAAAATATCTACAGATATATTGTATAATTTGTGTGGTACTAGAATTAATTATTTTATTAACGAGTATGAATATTAGTGAGATAAATGTAAAGCTGAAACCGGCAACAGCACATCTGTTTTTGCTAGTAAATATTCCCAAAAAGGAATTTGAGCTCTCCTTGTCTAAAGAATAACAACAGATCGAAAGTTTTATTTAATTATCTTAAATTATTATGCTGTTTACAAACATTATTAAATAAGAGAAAATGTTAATTTAAGGACCTTTCACTTTATTCACGCTAGTGAATACTTTTAAATATCCAAGAACTGATGATGTAGGCCCAAACATTATTTGTTCCCAATATACTGAGTACTTCCTAGGGACAGAATACACCACAGAGTGGAAACTGAAAGTGGCACTGTTTAAACTTATACAATCGCATGTTGCTAATGTAAGTAACTAGTGGATCATTATTATACATGAAATAGTCATATTGCTTGCCATGAACCTAATGTGATATTTATAAGGAGATTACGTCATTGTCCCGATAGTACATGTCAACTTAATTAATGTGTACAGTGTCAGCAAAATTTGTTTTACAATTAAATGGCTTAATTTTATGAGGTTTTCTTGCAAAGAGTTAAATGAGTATTGTTCAGAATACCGGGTGTTTCCTTGATTGTTAAATCGTTCATGTATGTTTGAGATAGGAAACCCCGTTTCGGAAACACGTTAGTTGCAGATTATACGCCAAAATTGTTTGGGAACCCATGAAATAGCAATGAAGAAACTTAAGGATATTTGTTTGTAGATGTAATAATGTTGTTATACATGCACTACTTTCACACACTGAGGGAGAATTTACAGCAGGGGTAAATGATGCAGACATGATAACATCACAGTAAGTTCTGTCATTAGCAAGTTCCGTAACAGTATTCGGCATTTTACTCTGGTTGATTGGGTGTACGCTTCAACATGTAACCGCAGAGTGCAATCTACTAAACACTTGTACGTCAGGACTAACCACGTCAGTTATACTTCATATTATCTTCATTGCACATTTAAAGTTCAGAACTCATGGACCGGAGTTTCCGTTCTCATATTAATACATTGGCTCTTCTACTTCATCCATGAAAGTTTGTATCGTAATTAGAGAAACATCCTGTATATGTTATAAGTTATAATCCGAAAGGGATTGTCTTTCTCATAACATCATAAAATATTATGCATTTTTCATCTATGCTGAATAATTTAAAAGAAAAAAAATTATCAAAGAAAATGATCATTTCTTTATTATTTAGAAAACTAACCGTAAACAGCGAAAAAATAAAATAATGAATCATGTTGGATCTATAAATATGAAGTTTCTGTATGGTACTTTTATTAGGGACTATAATGGAAGTTTCTTCCCTCCGAATTTATTTATATTATTATTATTATTATTATTATTATTATTATTTGAACCATATCAAAATATATTAAATATTTTCAAGTAAAATTTTAGTATGTTTCAGTTAACGTTTATAAGGATACCAGCACAGACATTGTAAGTTAACGGATATATTATGGTGAGAGGCCACAGAAAAATAATTTTATATTAATCATCAGTATAAAATAATTTATTATAATAAACAATAAAGTTTGGTAATTTAGAGAAGCACAAACACTTTAAAAATTATTATCAGGGGACGTTTTATTTGAAATAGAAAAAAGGTTGAGTAATTTTTAAACTACAACTATTTCTGTATCACCAGCTCCCTGGTTTTGTTCAGAACTTCGCCAAAAGTTCTAGTCCACTCAAGAAACAGGGGATGCACTACTAAATGATATTAGGCATCTTTTTCAGCCTATTGATATGGTAGGGTGTTCAGAATACGCCAGTTTCAGTTGTACATTTTCTGAAATTCTCTCATTATATTTTTATATTTCAAGATTACAGTTTTGTATGTTATGTTACAGTATGAAACCGTACACCTTATCGAGCTCGATTGAATATTTTTAGCCTTTAATTATTATTTGTCCTAAGATTATATTTGCTCCCTTGTCAATTACGTAATAATTTTGTCCAAAAGTCTTTGTCAGAATTCAGTACTTCTTCATTTTCTAACTCCTAACTTGAATATTATTTGCAGATTTCTTTGAATATCTTAATATAATTCTCCATCCCATTGAAATATATATACAGTACCGCCTTTAATACTTTTATTTATACAAAAAGCGTGTATGACATTATATCATACATCCTGTTTGTGTTCTACTACAAAAATATCTGAGTGAAATAGAATATATGAATGTTCTTATTAGTATAACATTGCTATAGAGCAATCGCTGCAGAAAATGAGACTTCTTTAGCATCAGTTTCCAGTACTGTAACATGTAATGTACCGGTTTTTACCGCCGATATATTTTAAAATTTTATAACAAAAATGTTCAATATTTTGCAAAAACCTAAAGAGATGAATTTAACGGCACTCAGTTACAGCGATCATGAGCGGCAGCATCTGTTCGTACATGTTGGGTGTTTACTTCATACCAACAGTCTAAAGTACTTTTCTGCCTACTTGATACTTAACACAGCTCGAGGTTTATAAATCAGTTTTATTAACTATAAAGACTTGTTTATCACTCCAAGCAGCTGCAATCCGTGTACTGTACTTCATTAACGCACAAAGTGTGCACTATAGCTCCAGCAGTGCCATTTTATCGTTAAATTGTACCGAAAATGATTTAAATAAAAAGGTTAGAATGGAAAAAGTGGGAATTAAGTGCTGTGTTACATCTGTAAAAATACATTTGTTGCTTTACGCAGTAGCATTTTTAAAGTAGATTTTTTTAGTTAATGTAGCATAACACGTGCAGCTATTTCATGTCTTGTTTTTCAAAGCGAAAACAAACATGACTTTGGGACAAATTCAAGGTTTTATAATTTATGGGACAGAAAGTTGCAAAATAAAATACTATTATGTATGTCCTAAAAATAGCACCTCTCCCAAATTATATGTATGTTAAATAATGGAATTTGCTATCTATTAGCTATCGGGGTATTCCTTCAGAAGCACGCATCGCGTACTTTATGCAATACAATCCTCCGCAACCAGACTTTTGCACCGAATAATGTGCAATATAAGCATGTATGGAAAGATTATCAGAGAGAATGTGAAAACTTGTCTGTAGACATTTACACAAATATTACTGTTATTACAAAAGTTTTAGGCTACTTTGTACTTTACACTAATAGTAGCAGATGAGTTCAAAACATTTAAAAATAACAATGGGGCAAAGCTTCATTAACGATCGCATGTGGAACTGCTAACGTCAATGCGATTCTGAATCTGTGCTTCATGTTTTTACATTAGTAACAGCCATAAGAAACAGTCTTCATTAGAATGAATGAGTGAGTGAGTGAGTGAGTGAGTGAGAGGGAAAAGCATGCCAAGTAGTTAAAAATTGTTTCTGATCAACAAAAATATTGACTAAGCATCCAGACTATATATATCACTGCATGTTTTCTTTCCTACTCCAAAAACATTCGAAGAAATAAGAATGTGTAATACGCGCTTTTTTGATAAAGGGAATATGATAACAGAAGTTAAAGTCAGAAACCAATAAATACAAATGAGTATAAATGACCATATCCTGACTAGAAGATCAAGAAAAATAAGTAAAGGAAAAGAAAAAACACATTGGTGAGAAGATAGAAAAGGATGAGAAGTATTGCGTCCGAAGGTTAGGGACTAAAAGCAACACTTTCATCAAGTGTATTTTAAACTGGAATAATTTATATATGAAACGCGTATCGTTCATTTAATTCTCGCGCGCAGAACGCTATAGTCTATCCAAGCTTATTCTGCAACAATTGTAATATCGAGGGTACCAAAAATGTATACGCATTTACACAGCAGATATCTTGTAATATATTTCAAAATTGGACCGAAAAACAACAGTAGCGTATGATATGATGTTCTGTAAACATATGCTACTCACATGCATTATGATAGCTTTGCTACGTGACAGGTAAATCAACAATGAACAAATGAGGGCAAGATTATCGTATGATGTTTTGTAAACAGACGTGACTCACATTATGTTATGCTAGCATTGCTACAACAAAATGGAGTCAAGATTATTGTTTGAACAGCGGGAAGCAATTTTGAAGTGGTATTGGAGAACCGAGAATGTTGTTGAATGAATGAACAGTGTTTAACGCCCGTTTTTGCTACAGAGGCACCACAGGCGATGGACACTGATGATGCGTGAAATGTGATATATTGGGAAAGATTTTATTTATTTTTTTTAAGGTAGGAAACTTTTCAGGCCTAGATTTAGGGTACCTCCCCGGCATTTGCCATTTATGAGGACTGAGGAAAACCTGGAAAAAACTCAGTCAGGGAGGACGGTCTTGGCGGGAATGTTGTTGAAGTTCAAAGGCAATGGAGACATGTGTACAGAACAGAACCGCCAATGCGAGTTACATTTGCACACATTTAAGACAAATTTGAGTCTCATGGTACCGTATGCAACAGAATGGTGCACCACCACATTACCACGGAGATGTACGTGCTTACCTTGATGATAATCTGGATACGACGAAAAATCCGATTGAGTTTCCACGGCGTTCTCCGGATCTAACTCCGTTGCACTTCTAGCTATGGGGAACTCTTAAAGATATTGTACACCGTAGAAAACCAGCTACACTGGCAGCACTTCGGGAAGAAATTGAAACGACATATGCCTCTGAGGACACGTTAGCAAACGTTGCGAAAATGTGTAATGAGCAGTTCAACGTACTTGTATCGGCGCCAATGGTGAGCATTTTGAGCAACTGTTGTTACTGTAAAAGTCTAAGATGTTTAGTGCTCATCATTTTCTGTTTGTGTGAATTCAGTTTTGTTATGTTAACACAATTTTTTCTTTGCTTTTTTTTTTTAGTACCCTCTGTATGAAAGTATATTTTCAACAGACACAGAATAACGGGTCTTAGCTTTATTTTGACTGGAGGATAATATTAAGCGATATCTTAATACGAACCCCGTAAACCTGAGCTGGCGAAGGATAAATTTATTTACCGCCTTTGCTGCACATGTTTCACATTGTTTTCTCCGAGGACACAACGCGAAATGCGCAAATGCGATCAATCAACATTGTTAAACAATGTGATCTGAGCACACCACGTCACCTTATTGACCAATATTTGAAAAGCATTAATACTAGGACTGACCTAACCGGTCTACCTATGACTGGGGGTAATTTTGACCCACAGCACCTTTTTAGGATATCTGGAAGATTTGGCTGTTTTGCATTAATTTTACATGTGTATAAATAGAAATACGTTTTTTATTTTGGCGCAAGAACAAACAAAACACCAGCTCTGATAGTCATGTACAATGATTTGGAGAACTGTGGTGTTATTAAAAGTAAACTTGTAAAGAAATTCTGATAAATAATATAGACAGCGTAGCAAAAACTGCAAGGAAACATTTCTGGCAAGTGAACTTGTACAGAATGCTTACAATCACCCAGGGATAGTGTGAACACCTTTTGATCATACTAATATTATTGCTGTGCCCTTCCTACACATGCACTTATTACGTCCCATACACATATGACGAGTCTTGTTCCCTGCAAGATTAGCCACTTTGCAGCTCACTCGCATTTCTTGATTTATTTCTTCATTTATCATCAAAGTATTCTCTGGATTTGGCAGCTTACGATTCCTCCTGTCCATGTATGGAGCACGAAGTTCCAGGGCCAACTCCAAGATGAAATCTCTGCAACTGATCCTCCTTACCGTTGACAATCTGTACAATACGCTTGCGTTTATTGACGCTAAATCGTGCGTGTTGTACCGTACACGTACTGGTCATTTCCAAGAACCAGACTTTACTGTGTAGAGACTATACATCTCCTCAACTACATCAACACGAAACTTCGTTAAGCTGTAAAAGCTTACGGTCACTGGAGTTTTCTTTTCATTGCTGGCATTGTCAACAGTAGGGTCTTGGACAAAGCGTGATTACATTTATTTATTTTTATTTATATTTTTTCTTTGGGGGGGGGGTTTGCACTCGTAAAGACCCATTGTTGAATCAGAGCTAGCTTTCTGTCGTGAAACTACTTCCATGAGGTTCACGCCCTTCTTTCACTAATGGAGGCTTATTTAGCTTTGAGCTTATCTGCAAGCTTGATGTTGTAAAGTATTTGTCTGTAGTAAGATTTAGGCCTTTCCCTGTGAAAGGAACCAACAAACGGAGAACACACTTTCACCAACAAATTCATCATCAGGTCGTGTATCTCCTTTACCTGGGTAGGGAAAGCTATTGCATACGTGCTTGGTATCTACATCAACAGCAAGTCAGAACTAATTATTTATTCCAAATTTATTAGGCTTACATGCAATATTCTATAAAATGTATATCTGCTTTTGCATGAAAACAGTCGTTCATCTGCTCTATGATTTGGTTCTGGTTGGAAATAAGCAATTCAGTTCTGTGTAAAGGATTCCATATTTCAAATGCAAGGGCAAACTTTAAACCTTAGTTACTCCATGATTTCTGTAAAGTTATCCCACAGTTACTGTGAAGAAGCGTGGGTCCCAGGTCTTGTTTCACGTGCTCTTTGTTGAATTTGATTTTATTCCACATACCCCACGATCGTGTACTATATCTTCTGACTTCAAGCGGGCTTCCTCTCATGTAAAACTCTTGATGTGTCTCAGAATGTTCTCGATTACCTTAAACGCCAGGCACTACATGCACTAGCTTCGGAATATTTCGTCTAATGCAAGGAGCTGGTCCATTGTTTTGCAGGTTGGCATATGGACCAGCTGTAGCCTTACCTGGTCCACGTGGAATGTGTTCCATCAGTAGTGCGATCTTCACGACATATTGAATTGTTTTTTAGCTTCAAGTTTCCCAGTTTGCTCGAAGCATTTCTTACTGGTTGCATCCACGTCCTCGTTCTCGTGGTCAATCAGGGACTGTGGCAGTGGGAATGGGAGTCCAAGAATTTGCAACCACTGAATCTGTTTCACTCTATTTCACTCGGCTCTATGTTGCTATTCTTATTGCTCGTTTTATTCAATATATACCCATCTTCTTCTCTCTCAGAAATATCGTCACCACTACTATCACATTCTTCACATAGAATCATATAATAATATTTTAATTCATCTTCCACAGTGTTGAAATGTCGTTTGCTCATGATAAAAAATAGAACCACTGGACTTGTCTCTAAACGCGATAAGGCATGCATGTGCTTTGACGTAGCAGAAACAACCATTTCCTGTAAATTTACTGCGACTACAATGAGATATTTTGCTACTGTTGGTGTATGTAACTGATTGTTAGCTAAGAAAATCAAAGGCATGGCATGCAGTAAATGAAGGTAATCAGGGCTAAATTGATCATCCGTCGCCCTGAAAGGTAAAGGCATAAAACACGTAAATGTTTCAAATTTTTCATTACCAAAAATGTATTTGTTTTAAGATACTTAATGGTATGAAACGCCATGAAATATTTTAAATATCCTCCCATTATTAAGACCATACAAAGAATTTTAAAAAATGATTTGGGTCTAAATGACCGCCATTCTTTTTTTAGTGTTAATTTCCTTTATGATGTATAAGTAAATAAGAATGAGCATTAAGAAAATTTATCATGTTTGAGGATGGCGTCCTCTTCAGCTTAAATCTTTTCAACTGTTTCTTTAACACTTTATTTTTATACATTTTATCTAGAAGTTATTACCGTGCCTAGTTCCTGTTGATCATCTTCGATTTGTTGTAAAATGAGGCAATATCATTTTGCAGTACTTGCTTTTAAATTTTTTAAATCAATGGAAAGGGTATACCGCTGTAAGTATGTATTCAATGCAGCTATAGTAACTGTAAAAAATAGCGTCTTATCAAGAATAGTCACGTAAGTTCCTAATCAAAAACGTTGCATTATTTTTCTGTATTACATTTATTAGTCGTTATAAAATTTAGAATTATGGGAGCACAATTGTGAAAGGAATTATTTTCTCTTTAGATTTATTATCTAAATTAAATATTTTAAAAGCAGGTGAAACAAGTTAACCCTTGTTATATTAAATTGTATATGCTCATTGAAAATGAGTAACAAGTAAACTTTAAAGACTGCTGAATTTGGTAGGCTTAAAGAAGTGAAAATTTAACCAAAGAATTACCTTGCACTTTCTAAAGTTTAGCCGTATAGACCTAGTGCTTTTGCCAACAACGAGGAGCTGTTATGCCCAGAATATGCGTAAATTATTTACAAAATTACTGAACATAAGAAATTAAATGCTGAAATTGTCTATGTTCTAAACAATTTTGGTATTTTTTTTTTCAAAAAGGGATAAAAACTCGGTGTAATTCCCTCCTAAACATGTTGCGCATTCGGTTTCTGACAAAAGCGCAAAGACTTTTAGAGAAAGTTTCCAATTAAAAGGCAGAGTATCCAGTGTCATTTTAATGAGTACTCTCGTGTTTTATTTTTAATAACTTTTCTTTCATATACACTTGTGTATTCCCAAATGTAGCGGATTAAAGGTATCCAATAGCATGAAACCCAATTTCAAGCCACAACTGAACTTCAGTCACAGTTTGCAGGCAATGCATATGAAATTACACAAAGCACTTAAACTCAACTATCACGTTTAATTTACAACACACACGCACTAAAATCCTTTAAGTAACCACGTCTTGGCAATGCTGCACGTACACTACTGAAAAGCCTGTTCAAGCTCGGCACCAAATGTAAAATAGGAAATAAAATTAGCATCTGCAATAACACTTAGGTGCTTTACTAAGATGTAGACAGCGAAGCTAGCGACAGCTGCTGGAGAAAAATGTTTGTGTAATTTTTGGTTAAAAAAATATTTCATCCAAAATCTCTCCTTTAGTTCTTTCTAATTCTTTTACTAAATGTTATACACTCTGTATCCTGGAATTTATTTATTGAAATATATATGGAGTTATATTAAGTGTAGAGTTAAAATACAGAATGGATGTCTTCCTCGCAGAAATAACAGTGATTCCTTCAAGAGCATTACAGTGGGTAATGTTTTACTTAACTGTTGAAACTCCCACATCAGTAAACACATTTTAGTTTCAACTCAAAGTGAACTGCTGCAACAAATTGTCAGCAATGTCAGTAATGAATAATACCTTTGATTATAGAGGATCTAATGCTGATAAACCGCCACGGGTGGCCGAGGTCGTTAAGGCGCGAACTAGTGAGCAGGAGGTCTGGGGTTCGAATCCCACCAGGACCGTCCTTTCTGAAGGTTTTTCCAGGTTTTCCTGAGTTCTCATAAATGGCAAATGCCAGGGAGGTACCCTAAACGTATACCTAGAAAACCTCTTTGCTTAAAAAAATTCCTTTCCAATCAATACTTTCATCTCATGAATCCAGGCAGGTATTTATTTACTTTTATATACTTTAACTGCTTCTTTACCTTTATTAATAGGTATTTTGTGATTTTATAAAGAATTTAATTATTTGATTTTTCCTTTAACGTAGCCTATATGAGCAACAGAAGAATAAGCTACTAAAGACTTAATATCCATTTGACGTAAATACATTAATCTAAGGTGCTTCAGTAGTAAAAACGGGAGTTAAACACTACTAAAGAAATAATAACAACAACAATAATAATAATAATAATAATAATAATAATAATAATAATAATAATGTTGACAAGTTGAATTTTCTGTATCTACAGATAGTTGAATTCGCGTCATAGTTCGGATGAGTTCATATATGGTTTTATTAGAGATAACCGAATAAAATACAAGAAATTCTCCTCCAAAATTTGCAATTAATATTGTAATAGGACACTATTCTGCCAGATTTTAATGTAGAGTCCATTAATATTAATTAACATTAACATTAAAAATTAACATTAGTTAATACAGAAGTATTAACTAATGTATTACCTCTCACAATATTTAAAAGCAACTAACTATGACGTCTTAATAAAAATATTTTCCCGTCGAGTAGACAAGCCTGTGATGGTACTGGTAAAAATGGTCATATCACCGTCCTACATTCCATCTCCAACATTGTACATCAGCTCTCCTCAATCTGCACTTGGAAAAAGCTTTAGACTACTTTTGATTTTATCGGTCAATGGCTTTCGACTACGTTAATCATCCAATTCTTTTTGCAATTTCATTTAAATTTTGCTTTATTTGCTAAACAAAATCTGTCTAAAATTAGCTCCGCAGCAGAAGTTTCTATAAAATAAAGGACATTTAACAGAGAAATTCTTATAAAGCGTTTGGTATATGACAAGGTTGCCCTCTATTTCTTTGTTTTTCCTCTAAGTATGCGCGGTTACTTATTTATTCTGTCATATGCCTGGAACCATATCCATGGTTTGCGCATACCGTAATAACGTTAATTTTCGAAATTCTTAACACGTAAGAGGTCTGCCTACATTATTAGTTTAAACATAAAAACTTCCAGGCAAAATGAACTGCGATAGCTCTTGGAAATAGCTACACTTCGTTACCATCTCTGCAACTATTGCCTCATTTTACAACAAATCGAAGATGATCAACAGGAACTAGGCACGGTAATAACTTCTATAATGAAACAACAAAATAGACATCCCATTATTATAAATAATTAAAAAATTGACACACGAAACATTTTACATAACACAAGTTCTATCCACAAGGACAAATTTTCCGGGGGGATATAGCGAGCAATAGGAAATTACAATTGGGAGGATTATGATAAGAATTTGCTGAAGAAAGTCGTTCCAGAAGCAGAATTAGTATTTATACTTGTAGTGGTTAATAATACAGAACTCTATTACTGAAATCCGTTTTCAGAACCTTGCAGTCGGTCTTGGTGGTGTAGTGGTAACCATACTTGCCTTCTAAACCCAAGGTCGCGGGTTCGAACCCGGCGAGGATCGATGTCTTTTTTTCGGGCGTAAAAATCCTAAGTATGACTTCCTTCGGAAGGGAAGTAAAGCCGTGGGTCCCGTGTCGTACATTTACGGTACAATAAAGAAACTCAAGCTTGAAAGAAGAGGCCTCTGAGCAAATTTTATCGGCCGTTTCACGCCCTGAATAGAATGGGACGCTGACGACCTGAGATGTTAAAGAGCGTCCTTAAATAAACAAATGAATTAATCAAGAGCCTTGCATAAAAGTTAATATATAGTTAAGTTATAAAAAGCACAATATATTCTGTTTTTGATGTATGTCAATTCATAAATACAAAATACTTATTCTTAAAAAAAGAAAACATTAAAATGTTATTTATTTAATCTGGCAGAACTGAAACATTAGGCCTTGTCTTCCGCTCTTCCAAATCAATAATAGTTATACTAAGGGTAAAGTCAAGTTTAGGCATTAAATAGAAATAAATTCTTATTTTGAACTTTCTTCAGTTTAGAAACATCAAAAGACAGTGTTCAAGAAGAAACATCTTGTTATTTGTATAGTAATAAAGTTTGTTTGAGAGCTTTATTAAAATAAATTTCACTAAGCAGTAAAAGTGTTCATCATCTATATTCCAAGCATCTGGAG
The DNA here is from genome assembly GCA_030762175.1 of Metallyticus violacea. Lineage (NCBI taxonomy): Eukaryota > Metazoa > Arthropoda > Insecta > Mantodea > Metallyticidae > Metallyticus > Metallyticus violacea. Next base: position 229,122,732 of record CM060846.1, read on the forward strand.
TAATGAAAAGCATACACTAATACAAGCATATCAGTATGATATCCAAACTTCAAATGTGACGGAGAGGAATGTCTATATAACACAGCTGTACTATAATAAATGCTATCATTAACATTTTATTGCAACGGGTGGCCGAGATAGTTAAGACGCGAACCGTGAACCGGAGGACTGGGATTGAATTTCCGCCTGGACCGTCCTCTCCCAGGTTTTTTCGAAGTTTTTCTCAATGCTCTCTTGATATTATATTAAAACGCATATTATCATTATAATAAATAATATGCAGTTATACAAGGTTCATTTAAATTTTTATAAATGATCTACTGACTTTATTTGAAAGGCTGCCTGTGCCGTTTTGAAGGGGCTACCGCAATTTTATTAATTGCCTTTTTAAAAAGGAAATATGAAACGTTTATAGCTTTGGAAGGTAAAACTAATTATATTTAATTTATAAAATAGGTAAAACAATAAACGTTAAAAATAAATAAACTATAATATACATTTGTGCCGTGGCTTTATCCATGCAATATTGATACAATTAGGACCAATAGCTTCTCTTTAGGTTAGCGTTAAATTGGAACATCCCAAAAAACTGTACACTGTTACATTAAGTAGGTACACTATTTATATTATTAATAAAATATGTTATAACTGTCTAAAGTTCCCAATAATGGCAAAAGGTTAACTCAAAAACTGCACATTCATAAACTAGCCCTGTCTTCAGAAGTACTTTGCAATTAATCTTTACTATGCTGAGATAGTAATACACATTAATTATAATTCTGAAAATATTTACTTAATTAACGAGAATAATATTTGAGAGAATTAGATCAGAATATTTGAGAAACAACAGGGGATATATTTGCAATTATTCTATACATGAAAAATTACATGGATAAGTACTTCAAAATGCACCGCATTATAAAGTTTAGATTTAGGTTTAAAAAAGAAAAGGCAGAAAACTGTAAGGACCAAAAAGTAACTTGAAATAGTATACGTGATGAAAAGTATACAATAATATACAATATTAATTGTGATAATATGCTTGACTGCCTCTTTGATCTAGTGGTTAGTGGCAGGGAGTTCTCAGATTCGAAACCCGGTACTTGTTAGACATTCTATAAGTTAGGGAAAGTCGGAAACGGGGCCCAGTCAGCCTCGTGAAGACAACTGGGCAGTGTTCTTTCGACCCATAGGCCGCGTAGGCGACAGGAAGGATGTCGGTAGCTGGTCACACACAACCTGCAATGTTGCATTCTTCCTATGATGTCGCATAACCGAGGCAGAGGACGCAGAGATTGCTTTAATTCTGAAAACAAGCTAGCATTAGTACAACTTTTGATAATTTATTTATTAAGTTGGTTTATTTACGAGCACTGTTTAACATCTCAGGTCATCAGCGTTCCATTCAACGAAGGGTGATAAATTTTGCTCAGAGGCTGCTTCTTTCAAGCTTGAGGTTTTTTTACGTGCCGTAAATCTACGACTCGGGAACCACGGTTTTATTTCCTTTTCGAAAGATTTTTACGCCCTTATAAATCCAACGAACCTGGCCGGTATTAAACCCACGATCTTGGGTCTACAAATCAAGTACACCACTAGACCATCAAAACCGACACATTTCGAGAAGTAAAGCATTCATATTTAGCTGTTTCTTGAAAAGGAATTTCTTTTGTTTTATGATTTTGTCATTATTTATGATTTTAATGCATATATTTTATCGTACCTTTGTTACTAAGCGATGTGACAGTTTTTCTGTTGGCTAGGAATGAGTTGCGCAAGCACGGGTGCGCAGTATAAAGCCTGCACTTGCGACGTCAGTTCCCGTTCTGTTCAGCCAATGGTGTTATTGCTCTGTCACGTGCGTTTATATTTTTTATTGAATTTGGTTCAGGTGGTGCAAGTTTGTACAAGGTATACTGTACAGTCACCGCAGGGAAGAGGATAAAAGAAAACGGCAACTGCTGTATATGCATGCAAGAGAAATAGCATTTCAAGTGTATTTGTACTTCGTTGGCTTGGGTCTACAGATAACATGCAGACGGAGCATGATGAGGGTATTTCTCAGATAGAATGAAACGTGGGTAAATCAGAAAAGATGTGGTGGAAAATGAACGACAGTTCTGCAGGGCTCTAAGTGCTAATGGCAATGGGAGGGGGAATTGCCTATCTGTCATGCGGGTTTATCCGCCATTGCTTTTATTCCACATTGTACATTTCTGATTTAAAAACAAGGGTTCAGAGTCAGAGTGTCATAAGGAAGTTGATTTTTCAGTGTTTCAAAAAATTTTGTTGATAAGATATTACGTAATAGCACGCCTCACTCTGCAGTAAGCATTCATTCTGTACTGCTTGATCGTGCTCCATGCAGCAGACCAGATATCATGCCTTGGCTCTCGAAACATGGTATTCTTCATATGCTTTCTGAAAAGAGAAGAGCTCCTGATGCTAGTCAAAACTGCAAACAAAGTGCAAAATATTATAAAAATAACCTAATCTCTACCAGAAAGATTTACAATTAGTGCTTCTTCCTCCTTACCAATGCGAAATTCATTTTGACTCGGATGAAAGTGTGTGTTTCCGACAAAAACTACACTTCCAAAATCGCTAATGTCGAAAGGCTGATTTACGATAAACATTTCTACTGCTAATGGGAAAAATACACGAAACACTTGAAAATAACATGCAATATGAAGATTACGCAGAGAGGTCCCTAGAGAGGAAATATAATCTTTATTATAAATACCCGCGACTTTGATGCAGAAATTGAAGAAGAAAATGACAGCAATGTTGGAAAATAAATAAATTTCTGAGTAATGTAAAAGATAAATACATTTTCCATTAATAGATGAATTGTTTTCCATTAATATTTTGTTACTGTTATTATTATTATTATTATTTATTATTATTATTATTATTATTATTATTATTATTATTATTATTATTATAATCATCATCATCATTAGTAGTATTTCGTGAAACTCGCGTAAGTCTACTGTTTTAATTTTAAAAAATTAACGTTAAGTAATTGCCTATCAAATTTGTGCCGAATATTACAGTAGTTTCTTTAGTCTCTATACAGAATGCGTCGTGTTTATTAAAATTCGGTATTATTGGCACTGGGTATAACAATCTGAAGTTTTTGTTTGGTCTTTCTACTTCTAGTAGAATCCGAGAAGCAAGTTGTCACTCTTGAAGTAATTTATCGGGCCTCACATTTAAGACAGCAATGCCTCACTTTCACAGCTTCTCAGTAAGTCACTTCACTTGCAATAATACTCGCTTGCAAGATTAAACGTTTGGACTGGAATTCACTCGTTGCTGTATGATCGATGTATATGACATCGTAGCAACATGTAGCTCTGGGGTTTTCCTGTACAGTACAAGCAGACGACCATCTTCCGAGCTGTGCTCCACTTGTATTATTCCTTGTATACAGATTTGAAATACTATCCTGCGTCAATGCAACTCAATGCTTTCTTTCTTTCCTCTTTTCTTTTCTCCTCCTCTTTCTTTCTTTCTTTCTTTCTTTCTTTCTTTCCAGTCTCTTTTTTGTCTTTCTTTCTCTTTTTCTTTATTATTTGTTCCTTCTTTCTTCATTGTTTCCTGTTTCCTTTCATATTTTCTTACGTTTTTCTTCTTTCCTCCTTGATTCTTCACTACTTATGTTTTTTCTCTTTTTATCAACTCTTAATTGCCCTCGCTTTCTCTTTCCTTATCTCATTTCCTATTTTCTATTTTTGTTATTTACTTTTGCGCATTTAGTGCACTTGTTGCATGGACATCCTCGTGTCTCAGCTTTACTCTGAACAGCATTTTACGAGTGACGTTCTTGAAAAGGTGGCCAAGATTTGTTGGAGCATATTTACTTAATTGAACTGGTCTCAAACAACCAAACATGCATTCCCCAGAAGAAGGTGCAATTCCGGTGGCCAATAAATGAGCACAGCGTTGCTTCACTCATTGTATAGAGGTTGTCATAAAAGCTCTCATTGCTGTAAAGTAAAAATTGCTGCATATGGCTTTAAGACGACTCCGGAAGAAGCAATCAGCTCTAAACTAGAGCGCTGAATATACTTTCTTTTTACTCTTTTGTAAACCCTTCTTACTCACACCCTACCCTCAGAGGCAAGGAAATGGTATCTCTTTGATCCATTTAGCTGAATCTGTGGTGTTAATTTAGGCGAAATGTTTACTTCCATATTGATGTTTGCGAAGTAAACGTTGTAACACGTACCTACCAAAATAATATGAGACGTTTTCTTCCCCAAATAAATCCTTTCCCAATTAACTATTTTATCTCATATATCATCCTTGTTCAGCGCCTGTGATATCTCAGTAGTGAAATGGGCGTCAAACAAATTTTTCCAAGATTATAACATAAATAGCAGCATGATCAAGGCAAAAGAATTTTTCCTATATATGCGAACATGTGATATACTCTTCGTATTTCAACGATACCTTAAATAGATTAAATTTTTATGTACAGCTGCAAATAAGGCCACATCTACAAACATTTTATGATTCTCCCAAGTTTATGATGCCACATTCAGGTCATAAAAAAAAAAAAACGAAAATAAGGGTATCATCAACTGCAACAATAAAATGCCAAAATTATAAATATTTTTTTTTGCTTGCTTTTATGAATAGTACTTAGCAAATTCAGCCTAAAAGTCTCTACCTTGCCTATTGCTGGGTTCCATTTTTCCTTCATAGTCACGTCAAATAGGTTTAAGTCTTGAGGGCTGATAAATGTCACTCTAGGAAGTAGTTCTATTTTGCACTGATAAAACATGGGTAGTTTACCTAAACAGTACAGCATTCAATTTGTAACAATTCCATCCAATAGCTAAAAGTTTTGGTTCGTTTTCTAAATGTTTTCTCTTCAGTAAATTTTTCAGAATAAATGGGCGATTTTGACTGTAATTGTTCTAGAAGATTTCCTTGTTTAGTGGTTAAAGTCTCACATAAAGAATTACAGCGTGTTTTTACTCATCAGCAAGTTTCAGGGTTGATAATGAAAACATGCAAGTGAAGAGATAGAGAGGTATAATGATTGTGCGCCGCAAAGAGTAAGCTCCGGTTCATTTGAGTATAAGATTTCAACTTATGAAAATTGGAGAGCTTTTAACGGAAAATAAATGAAAAAAATAGGTAATGGAAACCTTATTTTCACTGAAATTATACTACCGGCACAATCAGTGAGCAATTGACGTTTTATGTAGTATGGAAGACAATATTGTCACTTTTAACACTAATAAACAAGTGAAACCGGTTGTGCGAGCAATAGAGGTAGCAATAACAGAGAGAACGAGAGTTTTGTGATCACGGGCGCATGCATTTTGAAGTACGGAGTGTAAAAAAATTCATATTTAAATAAATAGCTAATACCATATAACGTGGGATCAAAATATCACCAAACATGAGCTATAAATGAGAGAGAGAAAAAAATATATATTAATAAAGAATACATTCATGATTAACTAAATTTAATAATATCTTAACAATACATGAAAATATGCTTTATTCCAGTGGGAAATCAAAATGGTAAACATTAACTCTTGTAGCATTTTGGTCTTCGTACGATATTCACATTCAAGTTTTGTTGCAACCTCTCAAGAAAATTCATCTTCCTCCAATACGCTTTCATTTTTTCATTACTTTTGCTGATGAATTTACATTTACTAATAACTCAGGTTATAGAAGATACAAATTATTCTCTACTATTGCCAGCTACATGACGCTTTATTTATACTCCTGTCAAGTCTATTGCAATGAAATGCTAATGATATAGGATCAGTCTTATTAAGTCATGAATTTCATATTTTCGAAATAACGGTTATTCATTTCCACCAGCTCCTTTAACTAGAATTTTTAAAAATCTTTTATAATTCACACTTTCTGACAAACAGTGTATATCACTTTTTCGATGTAGATAATGAATGGATTTTTGTCTAAAACACCCGCGTGATACTTTGTATTGGAAATAATAATAATAATAATAATAATAATAATAATAATAATAATAATAATAATAATAATAATAATAATATAGGTTCTAGGCAAAAAAGTGCGCAGCTGTTCCTTAATTCGCTTCAGCAGGGTGGCTAAGTGATTTTCTTTCTCATCTTACTAGGTTTAAACAGCTGGCAACAGATGAGAAAATACCTAAACGGAGTTCCAGCGCGGAAAAGTATTATCCTCCCACCTTTACCTTACACCACTCCCATTGTTCCTTCACTGTTTTATCTTATTAGTGGCGCACCCATGGGAGGGGCTTAAGAAGTAAGGCTTTCCATACAAAAAATGAAGTATGAAAGAAAGCAAAAGAAATAAAGAGAAGACCTATATTAAAACTCTTACATGTAAGTTTTTCATTTGAAAAGTGATTTTTAAAGTCAACATTTTCAAATAGGCCTACTTGCTCACATGCGAGCAAACTCTTTTTCAACACGCTTTTATTTTGAAGAGCTGGTAACTTTCCAGAGCATTTATATCAAGAATGTTCTGTTAGCGCCTCGTGTACTTCACCAATCGTCCTAGTCCATGTTTCTCAACCTAACCTTATAGTTAACCAACTCGACTACTTTTACCTTGTAGGATTCAAATCTCTTGAGAAAATTCGTCGTCTCCTGTCACTTTACAGCAGGGTGTAGCCCGCTTTCAATCCGTGACGAATCAAAGGCATATGTGCAACAAAATAAAACATTTCTCTATACTCTATAGTTCAGATAAAAATATAGTTGGTTGACACTGGAAGTGAATCATCTTAAAAAACCTGCAGGCTACACATTAAGTGACCATGAGAAATTTTATATTCTCATAAAGTTTTGAGCCTCAGTTGGAAAATTTAAATTTCTCTTTCTACAGATTGATGGTGAAAAAATATAGTTTTTTCCTTGATTGAAAACATAAACGAGTTTCAATCAATATATGCAGATCTGCATAGTTTTTGACCCTGATGAAATATGTCAATTTAAAACATACTGATGAACTAAATACAAATGAATGATGTAGGCGAAAAAAAAGTGATTGATTCATTTGAAAGTCACAATAAAACAATCACCATGATGACACTTCGAAAGCTGACGAGTTTCTGAAAATTTTGCGCAATGAAAAATATTTTATTGTTGTTGATCCTACTAACAAATGAAGCAGCATAAGAGAATGGATATTTAATGGTAATAAAATCTACGAAAGCATTTTCAATAACTATAGAAGCAGGAAAAGGATAAAACACTTTTAAAAGATTTTGTAACATTGTACTTAGAATTTTTCTAAGGCAAGAAGAATACACTTATCTTCCTGCCTTAGAAAAACTCGAGTAGTTCGAAGTATAGCGATACAAAATCTGTGGTGTTTTATACTTTTTCTGCTTCTCTAGTTACTGTTATTTTAGCTACAAATTTCACAGTGTTACATTGTTTTTCATTTATATTATATGTATACAACTATATAATTAACGGCTATAAACTTATTTGTGTATAATTAACAGTTTAAAAATTTTGTATGTGTGTGTGTGTGTTTTTTATATAGTATTTAACGATCAATTTTACTACTGAGACACCACAGGCTAATGTGTGTGTGTGTGCCTGAGTATGTTAGAACTATTCAGAAGCATTGAAGCGCGTTCTAAAATCACCACTAACTTTTATTGGCTAAACAATGTAAGGTGTTTCTCTGTTAATAAATATAACCACTAATATTTCCATTTTGGAGTAATTCATCTTTTGCTGAATACGATTAATAAAGGTGTCTTTTCCCTAAAATTTCCTCAGGAACGCTTTCTGCAGTTTATATCTTTGAGAGAGCAGCGGTTTAGAAAGCAGCAGAAATATTTCTTCATAAATTACAAGCACGAGCCTTGTTTCTTTTCTGGTTTGTGATCGTAATGATCCGTAAGTGGAAGATTCATTGGTGACTTTTTAAGGTGACCTTCATAAGGATTGATTTGCCACTGTGCGAATACTGTGTGAATAGTTTTAACACCAAATCAAAAAAACAGAGAGAGAAAATCAGAGAACAAAATTTAATTTGACACAACTATTATGGAACAAATGGTTTAAATTCGTGATATATTCATGTTCATGGCTCAACTATCACATTATGTGGCTGCAGCGCTGCAAGAAATAATATAATTTTCAAATAAATCTACCTCCAAACACATTTTTAAGTTGTGTTCGAAATTCTATATAGTTCACCATCCACTTTAAAATTTTAGGGTGCAAATAAAACTCTAAAGGCTGCCTTGTGACACACTTCATTTAAAAATTCTCCCTCAACACAGTTTCAAACACCTCCCAAAATCTATAATACTGGGTGCATCACTGTATCTGTCCATTCTTAGTTTTCACAATATATAATGTCGATGGATTTAAATGAGTGTATTTTCCATAGAAGACTGGAACGCCAGACAAAGATCAGAGATTTTTCGAAATTATTTTATTGCAATTTATTTTTTGCAGCGGAAAGCCAAGATCCTTCACATTTTACTCTGGGAAACTTTGAAAATATCTACGATCTCAAGGCTGAATGCAATTTGGATAAAATAGAAATTTCCTTTCTTCGATCCAAAGTATAAGAATGTCGATTTACGGCATCGTTTTGGAAAGGATGGTCCATATTTCCCTTCTCGTATTTGCCGTGTTTCTAATATTCATGTATTCTCTTCCATATTTCACTTAGCTTTATTTATTATGACAGCAGCGTCTTTATTGATTTATACACCACATTAAGTGTTGTCAAATGCTTTACAGAGAGAAATATAAATTTTACTCGAAGAGGCGTTCCTCTTCAAAGTAGCAACTTAATGGATGTATGGTTTCCCGCGCATCTTCTTTTATTGGAATACCTTTTGATAGTATATGTATGTTTCCTCCAATTGCAGTATCTTTTAGGTGGCATTTTCAGCATTTTATATTGACACTTTAATGCAATACCTGACATTTATATGTCAAATTTATTTTAATCACATTCTATAGCTTATGCACTTGGTAATAACGAAGCCATCTGTTCATATTGAACCAAGGAAACAACCTTTACACAGCACCAGATCTTACACCGAAGAGCATACACAAATTAAACGCAATGAGAGATGTGAGTACATACAACCACTGTTAGAACAATGTACGCATTAGAAATGAGTGACGGAAGAAGCAATTTCTGGTGTCAGCACAGTATTAAGTGCTATATAAGCCGCAGATGACAAAACAAAGAACTAAAATTCTGACGCATATGTTTGTGTAAAGAGCATCTTGGCAAAGGACGATTTGCATACTCAGTTACCATGAAAACGACTTGTTTTCAATTGGTACGTTCCTTGCTTGCTACGGCAAACACAACGTCCAACTAAATCGGCTATTCTTTAAATTATTTTTGTTTATTGTGCTACATATGTTCAGAATTCAACAGAGCCCTTTAAGAGTTAAGAAAGCTTAAAAAGTGATTAATATAAGTCAGACTCCTTTAACATTTCAGTTTGCACTTTTGGTTATGGCTTAGATCATTTATCATTTCCCACTGAAATCCATCACCACAAAGTAAAATTCAGCGGTTTAAAAGGCACAGCTTGTTTTGTATACCACTAGTGTAAATTCTAATGCCCCTATCTGAGAAACTAAAAACATTTTTGAAGTTTTATAAAAAAAGTGAAGAAAATATCTTAAAAGCTTATAAACCACATTAGATATTAAATATTAACTTATTTCTGAGGTTTTTGGTATGTTACTGAGGTGCGATCACTAAAGATTCTATGTCAAAACCGCCGATTTCAGCTGTTAAATCATAGGTGGTGTTTCATTTCCTCTACTAATATCTACAGCTTTGTTTAAATTTTATTGACATTTTTAACTTCTTCAAAAAAGATTTGGGATCTATCTATATAATCATGTTGCTAAAATTACGTTAAAATTGCTGATTTACTACCGTTACTAGAATTTAAAACAAGAATAGTAAGTGTATTGCAAATATATTTTCATCTTGCAAATAACCGTATTTCAAACAGCAATACTGCATTTAGTCTAGCTTCCTAGTCTGCAAGCCTAATCGAGGTAAAACATGAGAAAAAGCAAGGTATATATAAAGCACGGACTCGTTCTTTTATGTAACTCAATAGTATTGTGCTATATTATCTATCGTGTATTGCAATACAACACAAGGGCTTCGAGTAAATTCCACACAAACCCTCCTTCTTCATATCTATTTCAGAACTCAGCATTGAATTGGAAGCCTTTTATGTCTTTCATAACATCAACAGTACCCACACCTAATGTTAATTATGAATTTACAAGATTTATCATATCATTTTAAATGATTTTCGTGAACTTTGGCCAAAGTAAGGATAGCTTATTATAATTTATCATTAAATACGATATATCGTATATCGTTTGAATGGAAATTATAAATTGGTTTCTTGATGCCTGTGAAGTAAAATTCCTTAGTGGGTACTATAACTGCTATATTGTTTCCATATCTAATGTGAAATGTTCTCAAATCTCAACTGTATAACCATTTTGCATCCTTCACATAATGAAGTAATTTGTTTATTCATTCTGCCAATGTTAACGTCACTGAATTATATTTTAGCCAACTCTGCAAGCACATACACCGGACAAAGGAACAAAAATTATAGACATTATGTGTTATAGAATATTGCTCATAAAAATCGATTAGTATCACAGTACAAGTTATTTTCATTTCTACTGCCCTTCTCAAAGCATCAAGCAACAACATAGTGTGAATTGGTCCCTATAACAATAATTATGCATTTTTATTAAGTATCCTTATTTTGCACAATTTATTATTACTTGCTCTATTACCCCTTTAAATTCACAATTCCTATTTTATGATTTGCTACATCTGCCTAAAAAGTATTAAATTTAAAGGAAGGCCACATATTATTAACATGCAATATTAATACAATAGCACGAGGAGGGCTACTTTTGATATTCTTTTTCATTTAAACGTGTGTGTGTGTGTGTGTGTGTGTGTGTGTGTGTGTGTGTGTGTGTGTGTTTAAATGATTTTAAATGCAGGCTGTTATGGTACTAACAGTAATATACATCGAGCAATATACTTTTCTACAGTTTTAATAGAGTTCAACGCCTGTTTTAGTGAATGGGGCATTACAGGTGGAGGACACTGATGGCATTAAATGATAAATTGGAATAGGTAAGGAAGCTGCCTTAAGTATGGGCACCTCTCTAATATTTTCTAGTAATTAGGATTGAAGGCACCATGGAAAAAAATTGCAGCTAAGAACCTGAAGGGGTTTGAACTGCAAATCTCCCGTTTCCGCACACCTTAAACACTTTTAAACACTTATTACCTGCTAAACCGATCTGAAAGTTCTTCCATTGTTAGTTTTTTTTACATCATATTTATATATTTATTACATTACAGGTTTAAATTTTTTCTCTATTTAACCGAATTACTTATTCTATTCAGAACTTGTTAGAGCAGCTTAAGTAAATTATGATTAGTTTGCATAAACACTTAGAAAAGGCCTAATTAAATGTATAACGTGTTTTCTAATTTAAAACACTTACAAGCTAATTTAATTTTGGAATAGACAAATTAATTTATATACATTTAAAATTAGAAAATTCCAAGTTTTGAGATTTATATCAAACTTAGGATTGGTTAGTTATCCTAAATGAAATTGAAAATGATTATCATGCAATTGCCATGTTTTCAATTTACTTAAGTTTATATAACATGCTAGCAAAAATATATAAGAAATGTTGCATTTTAAGAGCAAATTAGCAAAAATATCCTCTTGTGACTTTGCGGTACATAAGTAATCATAGACGTTTATTTCATAACAGATGTACAAATTAAACGTGGAAGTAAAAAGGTTAAAGTTTGTCTGCCTAACTATGGACACATGATCTTTCACCATTACACTCATTTAAATATTTGATATTCCTTCCTGTATTGTAAAAATTCGTTTTATATTACTAATCTACTGGTTCTCTTGGCTGCAAAAAATGACAAGTCTTATGTTCCTGGAAAATTTACTAAAGACATTTGCGTTTATACCGTATATTTTTTATTTTCTCATCCAGTTAACAAAATTCACAAATATTCTCAATGGGGATCGAGACGTTCTGTTTTTGAATTGCATACTACTTAACGGATAAGGCAAAAAACAACATGACAAAGAGACAAAATTTAAGATCAACTGCACTAATTGTCATAAGACTGATGCTTATTTCATTTCAGGCCAGTTTCGAGCAGCGCACAGTTAAATTAAACCGTGGCTGCAGTGCCAGATATTATTCAGGTGTGTCATATCTCAGGGACACAGAACGAGGGTGCGGCCACTTCCTTCATCAACGAGGCCTTCGAATAGGAGAAACTGTAGCAACAAGTTAAACAGCCTTGCTGTGCTAAACATCCTAAACCTGACATTTGTAGGTCAGACTACTGTCCCGCACGTTGCTGTGAAGAAGACCCATATGCACATGGAGGACCATTTTATTCACAAAGTGTAGGTTCGAACACAGGAAGCCGTCAGCTCAAACCACAATTAATATTTTTCATAACCAAAAAATAACATATTTCTCCTTTGAGTCATTATTATCGGGTGCAATTTATGTCGTAGTCTGTTAACTTACCCCCATTTTCAATAATAACTATACCTTTTCTGCTTTTGGCTGTCATAAGCCCCATGGCAATCTTAGTTCTTCGTAGGACGATTTTCTGGATGCTTTTTACGAAACCAGAAGGCAATTAACGTTATACTCGAAAGCAACTGCAAATAAAAACTTATATCGATATAAATTATCAGCTTTTAAAAAGGTAACAAGCCTATAAAATATCAAGAATATATATATAAATGTAAATGTAAACGCAAACGTAAATGTAAATGTAATGGACAGAATTCTAGGTTACAGCCGATGCTAAAACCGCAATCCTTCATCGTGCTGTGATAGTACCCAACTGTTGAATTATCAAATCGTTTCCAGCTAAAAGCGCAGACTTCTCCACGTAAGCCTATCAGTGAACCTCAGAGTTAAACTTTGGTTAACAGTAAACGATGTTTTAATGCCGCTCGTTTATACAAATTCTGTACGGGCAAGATCTGTAAAAGCATGTAAGCTGGGAACATTTTAATTCCATGACCAGGAACCCGAACTATGATTCTTTGCATTACCTTGTCGAAAACCTACCATTGGGCTAGCGTATTCTTGCCAAATAAAACCACCAAATTGTTTTATTCTTCCATTAAAAAAGATAAAAATTTCCAATTATTTGTGCACGCCGATTACACGATCCTATCGCAGTATACGAACCTATCAATACATCAAGGATTCCAAAAGTAATAGCACTCAAACAGCTTCAACAGACAAATATCTGATTAACATTTTTGCATTGCAGCAATAGTAGCAGCGTTGACAATAATGTGAAAGACTATCCTATCATTATTGGTTTAGAAATAATTACACTGAAATTACGTCTTAAATACTACAATAATAAGATTTAAACTAACGAAAGTTAACAATTAATGCGCTCTATTTGGAACAGATATACTAAAATCACTAACAAAAAACTGATGAAAAACGGGCCAATATAAAATTCATTATAATATTGGAATTGGTTGAATATTAACTATACCATAAAATCAATTCATTCACAACAAATACAGCACATTAATTTACAAATTATATCTAGAATTTGTACTACCTTAAGCTCTACAATAATATTAAGGCTTATTATTTACTTAAGAATAAACAATTCTTTACTGTGATCTAAAAGTTTATATGAAGCATACACAATTTCTGACATTTCATTCCAGTCACTTCAGAATTTTATCACTATTGTATATTTGTGTAAATTACATCATAGACCCCATGATCCTTTAATTTTCAGCAACATGAATGATAAACCAGTCACGAAGAAACAACTTAATCATATATGGTGTGCCGGAGGACAACAATGAGGCCGGAGGACAACAATGAGAACTGACAAGAGACGGAAGCTAAGGTTGTAAGACTGGCATTACAATTAGGAATACAGCTACTAAACGGAGACATAGAGAGGGCACATCGGGTAGGCAGAGCTGATAATAACACACCTTTAGTCTGCAAGCTGCTCTCACATAAAGTTAAAGAGAGAGAGCAGATATCTTCGCGGCACAAGTTTCGCCATCGGAGAGGGCTTCAGTGAGAAGATACGGCATGAGCGGCGGTTCCTAAAGAGCATATGAGGGAAGTGTAGCAGCAGGGATGTCGTGCCGTTATACGCTTTAATAAGCTGTACATCGACGGCAGATTAAAAAGCAGAGTACTGGAGTAGACCGATAGACTTTTGCAGCAGGAGGAAGGCGATAACGGAACTGGAGAGGCACCAAGCAGTTGCAACGGAGCGGAAGGTGATGTCCAGCTGCAGGTAGAGACCGACAGGAGACGAATAAAGGAGCAGCCACGGAACAAGGTAAGATACACTCGCGGTGGACATCAGCTGCAAGCGGATCCAGAGCCGCAGGAAACGACGACACGCGGGCAAGAACACCAGAGCAGGTAGGAGGGATTGGTGAAAAAGTGCTCACATTATGGTTGACTTGTGGAATTTGTAAGATCTAAGGGAAAAATATACCAAACGACAGGCTCATTGACCTTGTAAATGGTGTAGACACCATGGGACTACAGAAACCTGGTTAACAGATGGTGAAATAGTAACTATTAGTGACCTGAAAGGACTATTTGAGGAGAATTAAAGGGGATTAAGATGCAGATATCCTAGGGTGAAGCTGACATCCACCGGCTTAATGTTAAATTAAGAGAGGCTATTGCTGTATATTACCAAATAAGTGATTTCGAATTATGCATTTTGTTTAATGCAGGCAGCCAGCGGCGTCCTGGTATGCCAATCGTACCTTTTTTGTGAATTTGGCCATTACAAAAATTCAAGACTCATATTCGCATTTGGGTTTGGTGATAATGGGAGATTTTACTGCCTGAATCGGACGCGAAAACGTAACTGTAGAACGTGGGGCAAATGATTGTAGGAGAGCAGTGCGACTCAGTAAAGACGCAATACAAGACGGGTAGGAGTTATATCCTTTTGCGACACCTTTCAGCTGGAAGTTATTAACGGAAAATAAGGGTTAGATGTGGCGGGAGAATTAACATTTATAAATTGCACCAGTGGAAGCATTATTGGTTATATATTATGCTCACAGGAGATATTAACATTTATAGAGAACTTCGAAGTTGTAAAGAGAGTAGAATCACACCTTTCACCTATCTTCTCGATAATTCAGCATCTATCCTGCTATTAATGGCATCTTTGTATCACTATTGTTGTGGTAACGGTGGATCCCAGAGAGAATGGAGGAATTTGTGAGAAAGTTCTGAGTACCTCGGCAAATACTGTCAATGGATGGGGGGAAGAACGTGGGGCACATATTTTTAGAAGATTGACAGAAAACACACAATTAGCAGGCAGACATATGAAACTCCGGAATTATGCAAGTAAATATAACACAAAGGCAGGATGGTACAACATAAAATGTAAACAAGCGAAGAAAGAAAGCCATGGCAACCCTTAAGACATACAGAAATATGTAAGGAAAATTGTCTTTCCTACGTCTAATTAAGAAAAGAATACAAACAAACATTAGAAAGTGCCAATTTAGAAAACAAAATGGCTGGGGATATAAGAACTGCACCCTATCTAAGGGACACGAGAAACATGTGGAATTTGCTAAGAAAAATTAAAGTACGAAAAAGAGAGCAGAAAAAACATTGAACCCGGAAAGCGGTTGGTGTATTTTAATAGCCTCTATGATGAAAAGGGAGGGGCCATGACTGTCTCTTAGAGAACTGCGTTCAATCCCCCCTGTACCAATATTAGACGGAGAAATAGCAATCAACGAAACTATATTAGCGATTAAAACCTTAAAAAATGGGAAAACACCCGGAATCGAAGGAATTTCAGCTCAATTCATAAAATTCGCTTTAGTAGTACCGGAAGCGACAGACGTCCTGCAACTTGCATTTAATATATAATTTAATGGAGAGAGATATCCAGAAACATTGTCAATGGCGATGATACAGCCAATATCCAAAGGCAAGGGTGATCCAAACCGCCTGAAAACTGCAGGAGTATATCACTATTATCTGTTCTAGGTAAAGTATACTGCAAGATTCTGTATGATCGACTAAGAGGATACAGTAAAATATCTACGTATCAAGCAGATTTCAGGAAGGGAAGTGGATAATACATTAATTTTAATATGTTAATAGATATAAACTTAAAATGAAATCGGAGTAAATTATATAATGAATTTGTTAATTTTAAAATAGCCTTCGACAATGTTCAGAGAGATGCTCTGTGGGTAAAACTGTGTCAGAAAGTTGTCTCCAACAAAATGATAAAAACTCAGATGCAGATATACAGCAACGTGAAATTAGGCGTTAAGATAGACCAATGCAGCATATCGGTACGTAGATCAGCTAGTAGAGAAGTTCGTCAGGAATGCATTCTTTCTCCGTTATTGTTTAACTTCTGTACAGACGATATCACAGATGCCCTGTTAGCAGAGCAAATGAATATCGTTAAAGTGACGATACTTGCATTTCTGTACTTTTGTATGCTGACGGTCTAATTCTGTTAGCTCTAACCAGAGATGGTTTGCAAAAAGCATTCACGTGCTATAAGATTACCGCCGGAACGGTGTATGGTAGTAAATGTTAACAAAACCAAAATAACAACTTTTAAAAATGGCTATGTGTGTGGCAGAGATGAAAAATGGTACTACAGTGGACAGAAAATACAAAATGTTGATTTTTTTATTATTTGGGAGTAGCGTTTAATACGAGTGGGAAATGAAATAAGCGTCTATCTGTTATTAATTATAAAGCTCAAGGTTAACTAAATGAATTGCTACGTGTTATGACTCGCGTTCCACATATACCAGTAGGTATACCAGAAAGGGTGTATAATCTATGATTAAGTCTATTCTGCTATATGGAGGTGAAATATGGGAATAGGGCAGAGCAGAACATTTAAATATAATTCAAGGCGATTTTTGGAAAAAGGTTCTCGGGCTACCTATGGGAAGGTCAAACTGTGGGGTTATGAGAGAGGTAGGGTGCTTTGAAGATACGGTTAACAGCAAAATAAGGACTGTGAAATACTGACTTAAACTAATGCAGGAAGACTAGTCAATACTTCACGCTAAATGCTATAGACACCAGATGCAAAATATAACACCAAGGTTTTGGGCTACAGAGGTGCAAAGAGAACTCAGAGGAACTGGGCAGTGAAAATAATAAAAATGTATGGAAGAAAGTTAAAACAAGGCTAGATAATATCAACAGGCAGGAAATTGAGGCAGAATGTAACACGAAAGTCTCCTTGAGCCTATCAAATGAAATGAAATTAACTTGGGGTAAAAAAATGTGTATATACTTGCTCTAGGGAGAGAGGCGAGATCAGGAATAGCCTAGTTCAGACTGGAAGGCTGAAAGGCTAAAATGATAACGGTTAGTTCTGGTAGGAGATTCTGCCCATTTTGAGGAGGGGATGAAGAATGGATGCATATTCTTGTCAAATGTACCCACTGGGAACACCTGAGAAAAACGCTCTTACCCAGGAAACTTTTTAAGGCAATTAGAGGTCGATTGACATGCTGGGGTCTTTTTGCAAATCACGCTAATTAGTTGAATATAAGTATATTCCTAGCCAAAGGGCGTGAAGCTGGAAACAATTTATTTGCTGCTGAGATTGCAATAACTAGCATAATTATAAATAATACGTAATATGTTTTAATTCATATATCTGTAAATACCGTTCTTCATATTTAAAAGGAAATAAAAGGATTTATTTTATTACTATTATTAATGTCTTATATATTTTTTCCTCTTTCAAATTGTGTGTCATATCTAAGCACATACGGTTTACGATCCATGCATAAAATATATTTGTAATGTGTATATACTCTTTATAATGGCTTAAACCTTAATAAACTGTCTTTCCAGAAATCAACTATGGCTGCAGATCTGTTATAGGAGCTTTAGAGACAAATAGGAAGATAAATGAGTAGAAAATATGTTAAATTAAATAAATGAATTCTCTTTTTATTCGTGACACAATATAATACCCGAATTAATTGCCTGAGAAATTAAATACTTATTATTGACACATAGTTTACTAATAAGACGTCAACCGCCACGGGTGGCCGAGGTCGTTAAGTCTCTGACTCATGAGCGGGAGGTCTGGGTTCGAATACCGCCAGGACCGTCCTTCCTGACTGAGGTTTTTTCCAGGTTTTCCTCAGTCCTCATAAATGGCAAATGCCGGGGAGGTACCCTAAACTTAGGCCTGGAACGATTCCTTCCATAAAAATAAATCCTTTCCCAATATTTCATCTCATGTATCACCAGTGTTCATAGCATGTGGTGCCTCTGTAGCAAAAACGGGCGTTAAACACCATTCATTCATTTAATCAGACGTTTATTTTATTCTTAGCCATTTATGTCCCAACATTTTATATAGTTCCAATAGTATGTTACATTGCACTAGAAATGGGATAACACAGACATCCACTTTATTTGCTTTTATATGATAAGTAAACTAACTTAGAACTATGTCAAGTAAAAGCATTACAAAATCAATATTTCTAATTATGAACCAAACATGGAACATGATTTAAGTGTCACAAAAACATTTCATTTGTTGTTTCATGGGAATTGGTATACGTGTCATTGTCAATAACTTGGTAAAAAATATTGGTCCTGCTGATACCCTTTCTGGTTCAAAAACGCTCGTAAAGTAACGCTGGGTTAAAGTTCCAACGGCAGTTTCCAAAGGAATGATATAACTTCCTGTGCCATATACAGCAAATTGATAGCAAACAAAGAAGTCTTCATGTGATATTAAGAATTTGGTCAACTTGCGTGAGCTTATAATTGGTGCAAAACTTCAGAATTATTCAAACGTGAACTAGTTAAAACCGGCAAGTACTAAGAAAGGAGTTTCTGCAGAAGAATAAGAAGAATCTTATATGGATGTTGAATGAAAAATATGATATACTATGAGGATATTTACAAGTGACTTTATTTTATGAACATAAAGTAAATTCTGCAAAGACCGTAAACCTTATACAGCGTAAAAGTAATCTAATTCATGCTATTCACTATTTGCATTAATGTTTCTAATATAATATTATAATGCCTGCTAGCTCCTGGTACTTACATCTTTTCTGAAGAAGTGCTGCACGGTTCTTAAATATTTTCCAGTCTTAAAAAACTCGGCTAATATTATGCTTTGGTTATTAATAAAGTCTCATATTGTTTACGTCAGAATACATAATATGACAGTATTAAATAACATAAAACTTAAAATATATAAATTAATTAATAAGGAGGTTTTTAACGCCCGTTTTTACTACTAAGGCACCACAGGCGGAATAAGGAAGGCGAGCTAATGTTTTTCTTTCTCCTGACACTTTTAATGTTTGGACTTATATCGTTACCCAAGAATAATTCACAATTATTATCAATGTTATGGCTTACACTAATTGAAAAAGGAGACAGATACAAAAGTTGATGTCACGGCTGGAACTAGAACTAAAGTTCATTAGTTAATTAGTTTTGTACATTTAATAATGCAAATTTCTCTTATTTTAGCATATGAAAATTGTTACAAATATAGTTGTAACACCTTTATATGAGGAACTATTTATTTTTTTCTTGCGTTCCTTCAGTACAGCTCCCTGACATACTTGTCATACTTCTGAAGGGCAAGGAATGCCAGTAACAGTAAAATGTTTGTTCCTATAAATAAATGATCGCCTCACTGCTCAAAGGACTGCTTCTCTTGTTTGGAAACATGGTCATTTTAGGCCTTAGTTAAGGGAAGCGACTGAAGTCGCAGGGGCTATAAATCAAAATGTTAAAGTATCCAGATGTGATCCGTAAGAGATGCTTCAAACATTAGAGTAATTCTGGCCCAGGCTTCCAGTCAACCTCACTATGAGAGAGTTAAAATTATAAATATGATGTGAACTAGTGTTCGTTTTCACAAGAAGCAAATTTGTCGGCTAGGATCTGTAATAGGAGTTAGACAGGACAACATGTTTAAATAGTGTTTAACACACCTTGTTACTGTTACATGTTACTGTTACTGTTACTGTTCATGTATCAAGGTTACATGAAAGACCCCGATGATATAGGGAATGTATTTATAAATTAGGAAATCATCCTTTTGAGGGGAAGGAAACGTTAAAGGTCTAGTTTTAGACCATATGAGTATTGAGGAAAACCTGGTGAAACCTAAGTCAGTGTGGGTCATCCTGACGGGATTCGAACAGCAGACCTCTTGTTCACTAGTATTTGCTTCAGTAACGTCAGTCACCTCTTTCCATGGCAAAAACTAAAGATCACCGCTTGTACTTGAATCACTAATTAGATAGATGGCGATATTTACCAACTATATATGTACATTAACGTTTACATTAAATCCATCACATGGGTCCAGAGACCGTACATACTAATATCTAACACCGGCGGACGGGTACCTATGTGTCAATAATATTCATATGTAACTGTTAACAACCAAATAATTATCTTTCATGAAAAAAACCACACACTTTCTCTTCCATTGTCTGTACATTACAATTATACATTGTTTAAACACACGCCGCTTCTAATTTGGTGCACTAAACGTAAAAACTCACCCAGCTCTGGCCGAATTTCTTCCTGAGCAAGCAAGTCCCAGCATGCTAACCTGCCCCTATTCGAGTGTGTAAACTTGGCTCCAAGGTTGACCCGTCAATGTTCCGTGTTTGGGTAATGTGTCCGCATATGTTGCCAATCTTCTAAGTTTCCGCAAAGAGGGAAAACTGTATCGCCTGTTTCAATGGTCATTTTTTGGGCTTTCCGAGCCCCCAGTCTAATCCAAGCTATACCTCAACGGTCCTTAAAATACAATTTAGTAATTAAATCTAATGAATCAAATATCTTCAGCAAGATAGCCTTCAAATGTTCAAAGTATTAGGGTAAGAGTCTCAATAGTGACAAGATAGAACACAGTAGCGTATTCGTAGTGCATAGTTACTGTAGGTCGAAGCTTCGTGATTCGAGTCCCCGTTGTGACCTTAATATTTCATTTTTTACTCCTACTCCAAACTTAAGCTAACATATTGTGTTACATATGTTAATAATATTCCCAGATATTGTTAACATACATTATTTAGGTAGCCATCGATATTGGTCAGTTCTTTGGCTCTGCGAGGTAAATGCGTGTATTTGCAAAGCTGGGATTAGCGTTAACAGAGCGTGGTCTTCTGGTGAGAGACATGGAAGGAAGAGTATCTTGTGCCTGATCTCACGATGGGCCTCCTATGAGAGGAGTTGGTAGATATTTAAGTAAAACCCAGTATGTGAATTAAGCTTTGAAAAACAATGTAAATCTCGGTTGTTGATTCTACATGGACATGTGTATTTGTTTGTGGTTTCTCCTTTAAGCCCCTTTGTTTTAGGATGTTAGAAAATAATCAGATTAGTATGAGCTGGCTCCTTTTCGTGTCACGTGCCAAGTAAGAATTTAAGAAGTTTTTAGAAAGTCGCGAGTCGCTCCTGTGGTTTGAGACATAATGGTGGATGTAAAGTTTTATTAGGTGTAAATGTTTTGTATCCTTTAGTGGATATGTGTTTTTGCAATTTTTTTATAATTTATTTTTAATTGAAATGTAACTAGCTTCACTATAGTGATTTTTAACTTTAAAGTTGCTTATATTTCCGTTGGTTGGAGTGCTTCCTTTTCTTCCCAAATTCTTTCTTATTCTTTCCTCTTTTCTTTTCTTTTTTCCCATGTCTCTTTATTTATTTATTTATTTTTGTTTTCCTACTTTCATTTTCTACCCTTTCTTACTTTTTCTCTTCTCTTTATCCCATCTGTTCTACATCTTGTTAGCTATTAAGTATTCTGATTCCAGGACTACTTTTAGTGGTGGTGTTTAGTAAAGTCCAGTCGGGATTAAGTGTATTGTTTTATTCAGTAATTTTTCATATATTTACCACTTACTCGTGGCGACGATCGGTCATGCATTTTGATTAATATTATTGAGCTTAAATGAGTCGGCTGAGTCAAGCAGCGCGTAAATTTTGTTTCTCGTCACAGTAATCCTGTTTCACTGTCAAGAGACAGCTTTTTCAGATAATTAATCAGTTCCAGTTTACATGCTGCAATAAATATGATATATTCTTCTAATTCTGTAGCACTTACGGCATAAATGTTTCTTGTTTTATGAACAATGTCTGGAGGGAAAACTAAACAAGTTTCCAACATGCCAAGTTTCCGAATCACTGAACAAAGTTAAGAAGCATCTACTTCTTGTGCCACCGTTTCTTCCAATTGTTCAGATTCAACTTTCCACTGCTATTGAAACAGTGCAGTCAGTAGCAGTCAGACCAGTGGCAGAACTGCCTTCGTTTGACAATTCAACGCCTATAACAGCGTTAGATTTTCTTACCCACTTTAATTTGATCGCCAGAGTCAATGGGGAGACTATTGAACAGAAACTCCTATTTGTTTCTTGCTATCTAAAAAGTGTAGCCACTTTATTATACCAAACGTTTTGTCATCGGCAAAATTCATAACTTGGATTTGTTAACTAAATAATTTATAATTGCATTTCAATTAGAAAATCAGGAGGAACTGCTCAAAATCAAACTTCGGCAAAGAATTTAATTACATTCTGAATCAGTCTTGGACAATATTTACGATGTTTTACATCATGTGGTCAAGTCAATGCAACTATGTCGCAACGAGAACAAATTAATAATCTCTTGAAAAGCTTCAAAACTCAACATGCACAATCCTAGTTGCCTATTAACCCAGAGAGTGAGGATGTAATCTTACAAATAATTAATAGAGTTGATAGAGCAGTTTCATGTGCAAAGTGGGCAACATTTATTGTTTTCAAAGTTGCAGGCCAATAGTTCGCAGCAATTTTCATCTTTTTCTCTTCCTAATATTCTGTTTGGAAGTCAGTCTGCTTCATTTCCGAAGGTGTACCGAGCGCAACTACATGAGTTGCAGTCTCAATCCATGACTCCAAATTCTCCGATGCAGCCTGGCCGAAGAAACTTCAGTCAACCTGCAGAAAGTCAACAAGATCCATCCATCATCTACTACAAATGCAACAAGTAAGAAGTTGCTTAATCAAGAACTTCCCAACCAAAAAACGACCAACGTCTTGCCTCGACCGACATGACTTAAAGGTAACGAATCAACCCATTACTTCTGCTTTAAATTCAGTGCCTTCTCTTTCAGGAAAAGTGTTAGATGTATTAATATTTGGCTTGATACCGGGAGTGCTAATAGTATTATCAATTATGTTCATATAAACGATTATTCTAAGTTGCAGCCTGTTGATATATTGCTACGCACAGCTGGTAATAAATTACTAGGTGCTCTCTACCACGCTAACGTTCAATTTGCAATTAATAATTTTCTCTTTCAGGAAGTTGTATTGGTTGTTAAGGATTTGGCTCATGACTTTATTGTGAGTAGTGATTTTTAAGTAGCCATAAGAATATCATTAATCATGATCAAAATACCGTTTCTATCCAAAACGATGCTAAAAGTGTATAAGTATTCATATTGTAGAGACAACTGCAGGTCCTTTTGATGACATTGCTATTAAATCTTTCCAAGATGATGATTCTATAGCCTCAATTGTTAATGATGTAAAGATTTCCACTTTTCTACGTGTAATATGTCAGTTCACTCTCTTCAGAAATTGTTAATTGAAGAATTTTTGAACCCTCTGTCAGCATTGTGCACAAAAAGAATGTTACCATTTCTCCTGCTGTATACCGTTCTGCTTCAGAGTATGTCATTACCGTATTTAATAATTCTGCTGCATCTCAAGTCTCGTTTGCTAGAACAGTCCTTGCCCAACCTTATGATGTAGCTATAGGACAGAGTAATGCTGTTACTTCTCAAGATGTCATTCGTTTACAAGCTCTTAATTTTGATTTTAAAGTGAACAAGCCACAATTGCATAAATTGTTGTTGAAATATACACACATTTTTGCTACAACTCGATAGCATTTAGGTTCTACTAACGTTTTAGAATTTCAAATCTCTGTTACACACCCTAAGTAAATTGACAAAGACCTTATAGGGCTGTTCATAAAAAAAACCACAGCAAGCCGAAGAAATGAATGATGCTAGGATAATTGAGAATCTCAGTCACCGTGGGCTATTATTGATTTGAATTATTTATGCAAACTCTTTAACGACCGACAAATTTTGCTCAGAGGCCTCTTCAGGCTTCAGGTTCTTTTTCCTGCCGTATGCCTTAAATGTACGACACAGGACCCACGACTTTACTTCCCTTCTGAAGGAAACCATACTTAGGATTTTTAAGCCCGAAAAAATCCATCAACCATGGCCTGGATTGAACTCGTGATCTTGGGTTAGCAGGCAAGTATGGTTACCACTATACCCAGAACCGACAGTCACTGTGGCGCTCACTTGTTGTATTAGTAAAGAAATATGATGGTTTTATGCAATCTCGTGTTGATTACAGAAAGCTAAATGCATTGACAGTGGCATCTTCTTTTCCCTTACCATTTATTGATTTCCTCCTTAGTTATCTTGGTGAAGCAAAATGGTTTGCATCTTTGGACTTAATGTCTGCATATTTCCAAGCTCCTATTTCCGATGATGATAAGAAATACACATAATTTGTTACACACGAAGGACAGTACGAAGTTGAATGTCTTTCCTTTGGTCTTGCTAATGCTCCTAGATTTTTCAGTTATGTTGCTGAGAAACTATTAAGTGATATTAAATTTAAGAAAGCCTTAGCCTATCTTGATGACATTGTCGGGTTTGCTAAGTCATTTGAAGAACTCTTAAAAAATTCTTGATGCTGTTTTTCAGCGCTTGGAAATACATAATTTCAAATTGAAAGGATTTAATATGCAATGTTTTGTATTTTCTAGAAATTTAATTTCTCCAAATTCTGGTAAAGTTGCAGTTATTCAACAATTACCATGTCCTAAAAAGGTCAGGGATATTCGAAAGTTGCTAGACCTTATTAACTGCTACAGAAAAGTCATCACGAATTGCTGTAACATTGTTCAGCCGTTGAATCAAGTTAAAAAGAAAGATAAAGGTTTCTGTTGAGATCCAGAACAATAGGAAGCACTTCAAACTTTGAAAGATTATTTAGTATCGCCCCTGTCTTGGCTCGTTATACTCCATATGAATATACAGAGCTCACTGATGCTAGTGGCTTAGGAGTAGGCTGCATTTAGCTACAATAAGTAGACGCATTTTTTTTAATGATTTATTTATGGACGCTCTTTAACAACTCCGGTCATCACCGTCCCATTCAACTCAGGGCGTGAAACGGCCGACAAATTTTGCTCAGAGGCCTCTCTTTCAGGCTTGAGGTTCTTTTTCGTGCCATAAATGTACGACACGGGACCCACGGCTTTACTTCCCTTCCGAAGGAAGCCATACTTACGATTTTTACGCCCCGAAAAAATCCATTGGTCCTGGCCGGGTTCGAACCCGCGATCTTGGGTTTAGGAGGCAAGTATGTCGATGCATTTTGAGACCCATTGCTTAGGGTCTAGCAATTTTTCTAAATGTGAAAAGGAAAAAGATCTGCGCATGCGCATCCACGATATTTTGCGGGCCTGATGTAGAAAAGTGAGCAGTTCGCCAAGAGGTACTCTCCAGGCCGCCTTCATCAGCGTCCTCGGACGGTAAAACATTCCTATTGCAATACCACGAAGTAATTATGGCAATAGTAGCGATGAAAATGGCAGTTCATTGTATTATTTACTTAATGTTGAATTCCCTGTAGTTAGAATCCAAATGTAAAATATGTTATAGGAATTAGGATTGGAGTATGCCCCTAGTGTTCAGTTCCTCGCTCTGTTAAGTATAGGAAAAATTAGAAGATAAGTGGGTGCACTTAGGGCTGTGGGAATATGCACTTTGCCATGAAAATCCCCTCCATATAAAACTTACGAGGCAGCATACAAATGCATTTGAGTCAGTGTTTTATCATACTCGGAGCAGTTAGTTCTTGAACGTGGTTTCAATAAGAGCATCGGGAAATCAAACGGCACACGCAGTGAAACCGCTAACATGCAGTATCTTTTCTGTTCTTTTAACCCAACTAGAACAGTGTTTGGTACTAGGCACCACAAGTGTAATACTGTTATAAGCGTCCAAGTATTTTCTCTCTCGGTTCACAGTATGCATTTCTAAAGAGACATTCCAATAACTAAGACACTCAGTAAAATGAAATACTTTCTCCACTTTCACATTTAGCACATTAGCTTCTTCATAGTATTAATCACTAAAGGAAAAGACATTTCTTAGCGTGCTTTGTCGTGTTCTAATACTAATTCCCTTGGAAATTAAATAATTAATATTTTGTACTTTTTGCTTTTGCCTCGCCAGCTCGGGGCATTTGGAAAATCAGAAGTTAAACCATACTGGCCTACAAAATTTTTGCTGATTGAAAACTGTTCATATTTTCCGATTCCTTACCCATAGAATCTCGCAAACCAGCCTTAGTTTTGTTTCATCGGGCTATAGTATTTCAGAAATCGGTACCATGGAAAATAACAGCTTTTATTATTTGTTCATTGATCAGATACATAAAATAATATTCCGAGGGATTTAAACGAGATAATAAATTGTTTAATTTGTAAATGGGACAGTAGGGGTAAATCAGTGTGCTGGACCAGAAAAAATTGGCCACAATTTAGTTCCTGGGGAAAAAAGTGAATCATTGGTTTCTCCTTCTTATGTCCTTCCACTACTCCATAATTACGTCTGATGAAGCAATTTGTTATCGCTCTGAATAAGGATAGTGATTGTTTCAACCTTCTTGTCACAAAGTCCACACACAAAATTGAAACAAAAGTAGCCGCTATTTTCGATGGACTCCAAATTCGTGAGCTTATTCAGGATGAGCCTTTCCTCAGTCGAAGTCCGAGTTAGAGAAGTCAGCATGGTTGGCATACAAAAATGACAGAAAATATTTAGCAAACTGAAATCTGAGAACTTTAAATAAATTCAGGAGGAAATGCTACAAAGTTTAGAAATCAAGGGTGTAGAACGAGTGTTAAAGTGCATTTTCTCAATAGATATTGATTACTTCCCTGCAAATCTCGGTACAATGAGTGAAAAACAAGGTGAGCGGTTTCATAAAGAGATTAAATCAATGGAAACCACTATCAAGGCCATTGGGATGTATTAACGATGGCTGATTACTGTTGGTGTTTGCAAAGAGACACTAGTGTAGGACATATCACAGCTTCGAAAAAAAAGTTTTCTTCTTCCTAAAAAATGAAAAAATTTGAAAATTCATAACTATTGGACCTATAGCTCTCATTTTCAATATATTCAATAATATTTATTAAAATAAACCTATAAAACAGTTTTATCTTTAATTATATTTAATCAAAAAATATAAGTACATTATTAATTTGATTTGATTTTGTTTAAAAACCTAGTCCAGTACATTAAAACTGAAAACATATTTTAATTCAGGGTATTCGTATTACATATATCCAGGTTAAAAAATAAGAAAAAATAAATAAATTGTAGACCAGTGTCGTCAATAGGGGACTGAATGATTATGGATCTATTTCCTCATTGACTCGGGAGTTTTCCCCGACACTCTATATGCAGTTACAATGTTCTTAAATATTTGTTGAAAAAACCTAATGCTCCCAAAGCCTTCATTCACTAATACTTCTTGTCCTACAAATTGGCAGTCTTTTGTTGGCT